>JAKELG010000668.1:0-16520 GCA_021527035.1 Lactarius vividus
GCCGCCCGGCAACACCACCAGGGCCCAACGAAGGTGGGGGATCTGTACGACCCAGCCGAACACCTCAAAACGCATCTGTATCTGCATTATGCCACCCACCTCACCATGACACACTCGGAAACCCCCCCGCTATGCGGACCCACCGGGGAAGCTCTCACACTACCGATGCCGCCTCAATCTGCGCTTTGCCGCAATCAAGAGGAGGAACATGTGCTGGAGGCCAAGGATCGGCTGGAGACTCCCCCACCCAGGGGATATCAGTTCAACAGGGGAGTACATTACATCCCATTTCAGATTCGAGACACTCAAGAACGTCTTTGGCCTGCCCGGTATACTCAGCTCATTCTCACCGCCGACCCATTCGTCCTGGCCTTCCGCACCGGGAACAACCAGCAGTACAGCAAACCGGTCCACGCAGTTCCCTATTACAATGGACAGTCCGCTTCCCCCACTTACACCGACAACGATCTCACGTTCCTGCTCTCTGACACAGGATTAGTTGACTCGGTCGACCAGGCACTCCTTCACATGAAGGATCTCACCCTCACTGCCGAGGTACACTGTTACCGGTGCATGACCCTCAGCTGGTGCGCCCAACAACACCAAGTCATGGCAGAGCAGATGAAGTTGGAGCGCATAGAAATTGAGAGGAATCGGTGTGTAGCCCGACTCCAGCGCACTCATGCAGTGGACCGCATCGAGAATGAGTGGTCCTCGCTTCACTGAGGTCCTCAAGCAGAGGAGGACGCCAAGGAGATGGAGGTGATTCGCCACATGTGGTCCCTCAGCATGAACCCCCTCACGGTCATGCATGGTCAAGCTGGGGCTTGAACCTGAAAAGGGGGTGATGTTATGTTTTGTTCTCAGACTGCCCAGCCCGGTTGTGAACTCTGACGTGTTTGTGATGACCTGACATGTCAGTAGTAATGTGTCATGGACTTCGGATCTTACTGCCTCGTGCCTCGGATGACTGACAACTCCTATTGTTGTACGTGATGTGTCTTATGCATTCCCTTCCAAGTTCTATTGTTGTATGATACAAGTATTACGTCGTGGATGACTGATTCCTAGGACCCTCGTCCTAGGATTTACGCTACTTACGCTATTGGCTACATACGAGTTCCAGTGGAGCCAGAATTGGTTCCCTTACATGTATTTAAGCCCGCAGCACTACAGACCAGGATCCCCATCTTGGTCTTCTTCAAATACCACCTCTTATCTCATCTCTTGTGCTAGGAGTCTGAAAGACTTCTAAGTGAACTAGCTCCGGCATATCCCTTAGACCAAGAAGGGATCCCCGTGACCATACTCCCCAGTTCCCTCATGAATGGTGGATACTCCAACCGTGACCTACCCGCCTGAAACCACATGTCATCTCGTCTTTGAATATCTCAACTCCTGAGTCACTTGCCCTTACAAGTGTTACTACATCGTTGATAACCTGCATTGGAGGTATATCCGTAAAGCCCCTGCACCTCCCCCTAATGTGCCTCTCAACCTCCCCCTTTATACTTATCATGACCACCTCAGAGCTTACCAGCGTCATCCCACCATCTTCCCTGACTCCCCCGACAATCACCATTTCCGCCCAGAAGGGAACCCACATTATACAGATGCCTAAGTCAGGCAGATGTCTGTGGTAGACGTTACACTGTGGCTTGATGCACCCATCTACTGTATGTTTCAGCCACTGATTGATGGACTTCTGATGTGTTTCATGTTTGCCTCATGTTAACCTCATGTTGTATTATCTCTGACTCATGTCCTGGCCTTCTGCCATTGGATAATACATATAAGGTTTCATATTCAGGCTGAGCTTGAAAGCTCCCTGGATGTGTATAAGTAGCACCCCAGTCTCACTGATATCCCTCAGCTTGACTTCTTGTAGTATCCAGCCTATGAGTAGACCAAAGCAGATAAAGTCTTGGGGACAGTAGCCCCACATCCTTCACATCCTGTCTCCTTTGCTTGAGCACACCATCCTCTTCTTCATTGCCAACTGCATTGTGCACATCATCCTTGTTATGATCCAACACTTTGGACTTCCATTGTTTACTGTATGTCTTGTCCCTGTTTCACTTCTCCCTATTTTGTCCTCTACTTTGTTACCAAAGGGGCTATCAATGTTAGCCACTCTAGACTCTGCTTCTACTCCCTGTCTTGACTTGTTTTTAGCTCTTTGTTATTGTGTGGACTTGTGTTCATGTTGTTTGGAACCTGGTCTGATTTAAAGCTGTACTTTACACTGTAGTGTTGATAAGTGACCTTTGCACACTTAGCGGCTCTGGACAGACCGGACTTGCAGCATGGACTGCTTTAGATAAGATATACAGGACTTGTAGATTAGATATTTGATCTGTACAATCTTGGACTTTCTTCCTTATCTATGACATCATGTACAATGACATCATTCGGACTTCTCTGGACTTTACATTGTACTTTGCGTCTTTGTACTTCCCTTTGTTCTATCTTTATTGTGATGTCACTATGATATCATCTTAGTCTGGATTCCTCTTGTTCTTGTCACCTTGTTCTCTTTCTGTACATTCCTTTTATCCCATACTCAGAACAATGCTCCTTGTAATACGTGACTCTGTGTTACTCTCCTTGTATCAGCATCACTCTCTGTAAAGTATAAGTAGTGTAGCTTGTACGCTCCTGGTCCACATCAGTTCTTCACTGCTTGTGTGCCAGGTATGTCTCCTCCCTTCCAATGTATCATCAGTTCCTCACTGCTTGTGTGCCAGAACTACTCCTTAGCTTCTCTTGCAAGATCCCCCTCTGCTGCTTCCAGCTGCTCAGTGTATCTCACCACAGTCTACTTTGTCACTGTGAGTATGCTGTCCATCTCTGCTGCTCATCATGTAGGAAGCCAGACTTGGCTTCGTTTGCAATCTAGCAACCTTGCCTTCACCCTTTTGGTGTGACTTCGTCCTTCCTCTCTACTTATGCATCCCCTACCTCTGTCCTTAACCTGGACCTCATCAAAGTCTTTGCAGTTGAACTATATCAACATGTCACACCTGTTAGACTCTGTGTACTCACAAGACTGAGTATAGAGAAGTGTTAGACACTTCAGGCGAGGAGCCCTAATCACAGAGTAGTGGTACACACTGTGTCCCACTCCAGACCACTTGTATTTCATAGCAATAAGACAACAGATGTCATTGCTTGATATGTAATGTTACCACAGGAATGTTATGTGCGACATGCACATCACTAAGTTGCTCAGGCCGAGGTAACAGGATAAGAAGTAGTCGGTTAAGACTAAGTTTGATGATGAATAAGCACCACACAGTCTCCTCAGACATGTAGGTGATAGTTGGGAAGTTCAGGGGTTCAAGCGCAAAGGTGAACCAAAGTCATGCTCAAGCGAAAAGGTGAGCATAAAGTCATTCGTGGATTGACAATGATGTGGTATTACACAAGAAGTCAAGTCTACTGTACAAGCTAGGTAGCATGTGACTTATATACTAGTACAGGATGTTTGTACACAACAAACATATGGTGCGATATGTGGATTCTGAGTAAAAGTGGAACAAAGGCATAGCTATAGTAAGAAATGCGGTGATTGCATGGGGTCATGTGTGGGTCAGCTGAGACCGGAGCGCCATGAACTTTAATATACAAGGAAGAGGGCGTAAAGATGCATCATGCAGCAAAGGGATCATTAGAAACGGTTGGGTGCGTAAGGAGTTATGGGTGTGTCAAGGTGGGGTATGGGAATAGGAAGCAAAGAATGGAAGCATCCAAGGAAAAGAAGAGAGAAATCGTAACATGATACTTGTGTGATATTGGAACCCCTTGAACCCACATCCCTGCTAGGACGTAACATAAGCCAAGTCTACAACCTCAGACACACCAGGGACACCACTACCTCACAGTAGGGTGAGCGATGATCCAAGAGGACACATCAGCCAATGCCCAGAACAACCACAGAACCCCCAGAACAACAACCAGGCGACAGATCCTCTCTGACACAAGAGGGCACATCAGCAAACCCCTACATTGTTACGTCCTAGCAGGGACATAGATTCAAAGGGTTCAATATCACACGAGTATCAAGCGAAGACGTCTATTGTCTTATTGCTATGAAATACAAGTGGTCTGGGGTGTGGCACAATATGTGCCACTACTCTGTAGTTGAGGCTTCTCGCCCGAAGTGTCTAACACTTCTCTATACTCAGTCTTGCGAGTATACAGAGTCTAACAGGTGTGACGTGTTGATATAGTTCAACTGCAAAGACTTTGGGGGTGTCCGGGTTAAGGACAGAGGTAGGGGATGCACAAGAAGAAGAGAGAGGCTGAGTCACACCAAAGAGCGAAGGCAAGGTTGCTAGATTGCAAACGAAGCCAAGTCTGGCTTCCTACAGTGTAAAGTACAGCTTTAAATAGGACGAGGTTCCAAACAACACGAACACAAGTCCACACAGAGGTAAAGAGTCAAAACAAGGTAAGGCACTGATGTAGAAGCGGAGTCTAGGGTGGCTATCATTGATAGCCCCTTTGGTAACAAAATAAAAGACAAATGAAGCGAAGTGAAACAAGATAACAAGAGTCACATACAAAGAAAGTCCGAAGCGTTAGATCATAACATACATGAAAACAGAACCCAGAAACAGACCACAATCGTGGCTAGCATCAGTGTCACCCTTGAACCAAACAACAACTGGACCCCAGTACAAATCAGAACCCAAGACGACCTCCCACACCACATTAAAAGCAGCCAACTGGGAAAAGGAGCTCACTGGACCACAGAACCGAACCAACCACCTTGCTACAAGTGCATCATACAAAATAAACTCCAACCAGTAGAATTCATCAACCATAAGTGGCACATCCTCAGATACTTCCAAAATGCATACCACACAAGAACCTCAAGTGCCACCCCACAAAGATACGCTGAAGGACTTGGCTGGTGGAATGAAACAGACAAACAAAACCCAGACACACCTACAACAGGAAGCTTCAGGGGAACATACGGACTTCAACAAAACCAACCAGAAAGCTCAGATGAAGAGGACCAAGACTCAGTATCTCCCATTCCTCTACCAATCACCTCACCCTCATTGTACCTCCACAAGCTTTGTCTCATGCCAGCCCCACCATCCCCATCTGGATAGAACCATCCCCACTAGAACCAGACCAACCAGAAGTGCTCCCACCCCCAATACCACCCATCAGAGTACCTTCACCAGTTCAACCACCACAGAACCCCAACAACAATCAAACAGCACCCACCATGTCCACAACAACCACCCCAGCTGCCCCACACACCAGTGCCAGTGGAGGACTCAAAGGAGTAGCACCCACTGCCTTCACTGGAAACAGAACAGAGAGTAGCCAGTTCAAAAGAAAACTACTATGATACATCAAGTTAAATAGTGAACATGAGCTCATCAAACAACCCTATTCATGAGTCCTGTTTGCCCTCACACTATTCAAGGGACCTGGAGTACAACTATGGGTCAATCAAACAGAAGACAACATGGAAGTGGCACTAGCAGACCGTACCAAAACCCTCACCAAAGACAGTGATGACCTATGGGATGGATTCACCAGAACCTTCAACAGGGATTGGACTGACACCCTGAACAAAGAGAGAGCTTACCAAAAGCTGATCAACCTAAAGATGCAAGGCAGAGCACTAGACAATTACATCCTTGACTTTGAAAACCTTGCAGGAATAGCCCCATGCAACCCTCAGAGTTTGACCAGTTGTCACAGCAGTGTATCCCCTTCACTGCAAGTCCTCAGAGTCAACCAACTTGTCATGTGACTCTTCCCGCTGGATTCATTGAGCGTCCGCTCTAGTCAAGGAGCATAGTCATTCTTTTCTTTTACATTTTCATTGCTATCCGAGTTCTCCAGATCCTCCATTTTGGAGCACATATTGCAGAACATGAGTCCCAACAGTGCCAGCTCACGTGTACAGAACATGAGTGAGTCAACACAGGTCATTAGGAAACCTTGAAGTCCAGTCAAGTGTGATCTCCCAAAGGTGCGCCCTACAGAGTGTAACAGAAGAGGTCAAAAAGGAAAGTGTTTGAGTCACTTGGTGGGTTTGTGTTACGATTTCTCTCTTCTTTCCTTTGGATGCTTTTGTTCTCTGCTTCTCATTCCCATACCCCACCTTGATACGCCCATA
This sequence comes from Lactarius vividus, assembly GCA_021527035.1. Classification (NCBI taxonomy): domain Eukaryota; kingdom Fungi; phylum Basidiomycota; class Agaricomycetes; order Russulales; family Russulaceae; genus Lactarius; species Lactarius vividus. The sequence continues at coordinate 6,149 of JAKELG010000668.1, forward strand.
ATTCCTCATGCACCCAACCATTCTGATGATCTCTTCGCTGCACAATATGTCTTTACGCCCTCTTCCTTGTATATCAAAGTTCACGGCACTTCAGTCTCAGCTGACTCACACATGACCCCGTGCAATCACCATGTTTCTTACTATAGCTATGCCTTTGTTCCACTTTTACTCAGAACCTACATATCACGCCATATGTTTGTTGTGTACAAACATCCTGTACTGGTATATAAGTCACATGCTACCTAGCTTGTACGATAGACTTGACTTCTTGTGTAATACCACATTGTTGTCAATCCACGAACAACTTTATGCTCGCTTTTTCACTTGAGCACAACTTTAGTTCACCTTTGCACTTGAACTCCAGAACCTCCCCAACTATCACCTATGTGTCTGAGGAGACCATGTGGTGCTTGTTCATCATCGAACTTAGTCTTAACCAACTACTTCTCATCCCATTACCTCGGCCTGAGTGACTTAGTGATGTGCACGTTGCACATAACATTCCTGTGGTAATGTTACATTAAGTCAAGTCTCTCGCAACCCTGGCGACTAGTAGGAGTTGCACGAAATTCCAGCCACAGTACATCGATCAGTATCAGACTGATGAACTCTCCAGCCACGAAAAGGGGGCCATAATCTGGGAAGAAATCTGTAACCAAGAAGGGTACTTCATCTTTGACACCAAAAACCAGGAATACCACCAAGTCCACTACTTCAACGACCTTTGTATTTGGGCTTACATCGACTATGACCCAAAACAAGGACGGTGGTACGCCTACAAAACTGTCCCTTCACAATTCAGCGCAGGACCCCTTGGGTCAACCAACATCACAGGAATTAACATCGACCCAGACGAGTCAACCACCCTCACTCCCATACAGCCAGAGATGGCCACCAACACTCAGGTTGCCACCAACCTTACTACCGTGGGAGCCTCCAGCTTGGGCAGTGGAGACCCATATGCTGCAGGAGGTCTATCGGCTGCTCAGACAAGTGGAGCGACTCATAGCTCTAGCACCCAGCTGATGACAGGGTTGGGCGGTGGCCCAACTGCTGGACCTAGTGGAGGCATACATGGTAGCAGTGGAGGCCCACCAGGCAGCAGTGCCCCTGGTGGCGGCGGAGGTGGTCCAGGAGGTGGAGCCCCTGGAGGTGGTGCCCCAGGAGGAGGTGCACTCCCCATGGGCCTGCCTGGGGCAATACCAGCACTGGGAGGGGGCAAACTTGGGGGCAACCCACCACCCATCTTTGATGAAAATCGAGAGGAGAGTCAAAACTTTCTTCAATCCTTTCGAATTTATTGAGGAATGAACCCGACCGTTGAGCAGCTTAGAGTGCCCTACTCGTGAGCCATGACCTTCCTCTCATACATGAGGGGGCATCTGGTGGACAACTGGGTAGATGAGCAGACCGCATGGCTGGACACCCAGATAGCAGGAGGAGTACTGCATAATGAAGAGAACCTATGGAACACAGTCCTTGACTGGTTCATGAACACCTACACCAACACCACCAAATGAACCAGAGTGCACCAAGACATTGATAAATTGAAGATGATTGGTGAAGATATTGACACATATATCGTGAAGTTCCAAAACCTCACAACAAAAGCTGGCTATAATCCAGACAAAGCCAACATCATTGAAAAGTTCCAAGCAGGACTCCCTGACAACCTCGTGATCAACACGATACGCTTCCAACACCCTGTCACATGGGACCAATGGAAGGCAGCAGCACGGCTTCAGCAAGCCAAGTACCTCATGCTGAAGCCCCGTCTCACATGCAACCAACAAAATGAGAAGTGAGGAGGTCACACTCGAGACCAGTGGGTCCAAGCCCTTAACAAGGCATGTGACCCAAACACCATGGACATTAGCCAGACTAGAGCCCGTGCAACCCTCACAGATGCTGAGAAGCAAAGGATGGTCATGGAGGGGAGATGTTTCCAATGCGGGGAGAAGGGTCATGTGTCACATAATTGCCCACAAAAAGGCACTCGCATTGCTCAGACCACAAGTGACGGAGGAGCGCCTCCTCCCATCCCCACTACCCCCACAGTATCGCCTCCCCCCCTCATTACTCGAGTCGCCATATCAGCAAACCGCATACTGTTGAATGATGAAGCAGCTGACGCTCAAATCACAATGCTGGCCACTCAGCCAAAAGAAGTGTGGGACCTCTTGGTGGAGAAGCTTTTTGGAGGAAAGGATTTTCCAAATGCCTGAACCCATCGGCCTGGGCAAAGGTGCTACACATGTATTATAGCAGATATTGATCCATGTGAATCCCAGTTCTTTTCAAATCTGCAAACACAATGGCCGAATGACAAGTCCTGTTGGACTCTGGAGCAACTGACAACTTTATTTGTGCAGAGCTGCTCAAACAAACACATCTCAGAACCCGACCTGTCTCCATTCCCATTACCATATGGAATGTTGATGGAACTTACAACCAAGACAGCGCAATAACCCAGTACACTGATTTAGCGGTGCTGTAACGCCTACCACGGGCGTTTGTCTGACTTAGATGCTGTTGTGATGTGGGTTCCCTTGGGGGTGAAACCTGTAGGCGTCCGAGTGCTCAGGAAAGACTGCGGGATGGGGCCAATACATGCCTGTAGAGTCCCTGTAGGTGTATAACGTCTCTTGGATGGGGACGTTCGGTGGTGGACTGGGGACTTTGCGGATATACTCCCACTCGAGGTTATCGACGATGTAGTAGCAGTGAGTGGGGCGAGCGGTGCGAGAGTTGAGATATTCGAAGACGAGATGACACGTGGTACCAGGCGGGTAAGTCATGGTTGGCTGATCTACCATTCACGAAGGAAGATGGAGATGAGGTCACGGGGATCCCTTCTTGGTCGCTGAGGGATATGCCGGAGCTAGTTCACTTAGGGACGTCTCGAGTCCCTAGTACAGAAGGCGAGTAGAAGATGTGGTATTCGAAGAAGACCAAGATGGGGATCCTGGTCCGTACTACTGCAAGCTTAAATACAAGTAAGGGAGTCAGTTCTGACTCCGCTCGAACCTACAAGCAGCCAATAGCGTAAGTACCGTAAACCCTAGTACGAGGATCCTAGGGATCAGTCATCCTACTCGTAATATCGTACACGTACAACAATAGAAACATCAGTCATCAGCGTAATCACAATCGCGTACAACAATAAGACACATCAGTCAGCCAGAACATGAGGCAGCGAGATCCGAAGTCCATGACGTATTACTACCAACGCGCCGAGTCATCACGAACACGTCAGAGTTCACAACCGGGCCGGGCAGTCCGAGAACGGAACGTAACATCACCCCCTTTTCAGGGTCAAGCCCCAGCTTGACCATGCATGATAGCAAGCGGGTTGGTGCCCACCTCGCGAAGGGCTCTGATGCGGGCAATTTCTTCCGCGTCCTGGTCTGCCTTGGGTCCGCGATGAAGCGAGGCCCGTACGTTCTCGATGCGGTCCACCGCGTGTGCTTGTTGGAGTTGGGCGACGCACCTGTTGCGCTCGATCTCTATGCGCTCCAACTTCATCTGCTCCGCCGCCACCCGATGCTGCTGCCCTCGCCATCCCAGCATCATGCATCGGTAACGATGGACCTCGGCCATGAGGGTTGCGTCCTTCATATGAAGGAGTGCCTGGTCGACCGAGTCGACTAGTCCCGCGTTGGAGAGCAGGAACGTGAGGTCGTCGTCGGTGTAAGTGGGGGCAGAGGACTGCTCGTCGTAATAGGGGACAGTGTGGACAGGCTTCCCGTATTGCTGGTTGCATCCAGCCCTGAAGGCCAGGACGAAGGGGTCGGCGGTGAGGATGAGCTGAGTATACCGGGCCGGCCAAAGATGTTCCTGAGCATCGCAAATCTGAAAGGGAATGTAATGGACTCCCCTGTTTAATTGGTACCCCCTGGGAGGGGGTGTCTCTGCACGACTCTCGGCCTCCTGCACAAGTTCCTCCTCTGGATCGCGGCAAAACGCGGGTGGATACGGCGTCGGTAGTGTGATAGCTTCCCCAGTGGGTCCGCAAAGCGGGGGGGTTTCCGAGTGTGTCGTGGTGAGATGGGTGGCGTAACGAAGATACTGATGCGCTTCGAGGTGCTCCGCTGGGTCGTACGGGTCCCCGCCTTCGTCGGGTCCCGGTGGGGAGACGGGTCGGCTCGGCACGTACCCCTGTTGTTCGTCGCCCTCTGGCGTGGGCACTCGTGTCAGGACGTACTGGCTGCCAAGTCGGCTGGGCTGGTTGGTCTCGGAATAAACAGTGGGGGTCAGCTGTAACGTCTACCACGGACGTTTGCCTGACTTAGGCGCTGCTGTAACGCGGGTTCCCTCGGGGATAGAACCTGTGTACGTCCGCTAGCGGAAAGACTGCGGGATGAGGTTGATACGTGCCGGTGGAGTCCCTATACGTATAAAGGGTTTCTTCTATGGGCACTCCTGCTGGTGGACTTGGGACGGTGTGGACGTATTCCCACTGGAGGTTGTCAACAATGTAGTAGCAATGAGTCGGACGGGCGGTTCGGGCGTTGAGATACTCGAAGACGAGATGACACGTGGTACCAGGCGGGTAACTGATGGTCGGCTGATCTACCATTCACAGCGGAAGATGGAGATATGGTCACGGGGATCCCTTCTTGGTCGTTAAGGGATATGCCGGAGCTAGTTCACTTAAGGGCACCTGAGAGCCCTTAGCACAAGAGACGAGTGAAGATGGTGGTATTGGAAGAAGACCAAGATGGGGATCCTGGTCCGTACTACTGCGAGCTTAAATACAAGTAAGGGAACTATTTCCAGCTCCGCTCGAACTCGTAGGTAGCCAATAGCGTAAGTAGCGTATCCTAATAATAGAACGCGCAGTCGTACTCGTAATCCGAAACTCGTACAACAATAGAGTCATCAGTCAGCAGGCGTAATCGTTAGTACGTACAACAATAGGAGTCATCAGTCAGCCGAGGCACGAGGCAACAAGATCCGAAGTCCATGACACATTACTCCTGACATACCGAGTCATCGCGAGTACGTCAGTGTCCACGACCGGGCCGGGCAGTCCGAGAACGAAACGTAACATCACCCCCTTTTCAGCGTCAAGCCCCAGCTTGACCACGCATAACGGAGAGGGGGTTGGTGCCCGCAGAGCGCAGCGCCCTAATGCGGGATATCTCTTCCGCGTCTTGCTCCGCCTTGGGTCCGCGATGAAGCGAGGCCCGAATGTTCTCGATACGGTCCACTGCATGCGCCCGCTGGAGTCGGGCGACGCACCTGTTGCGATCTATCTCCAACCTCTCCAGCTTCATCTGCTCTGCTGCCACGCGATGCTGCTGCGCCCGCCATCCCAGCATCATGCAACGGTAACGGTGTACTTCGGCGATGAGGGTCGCATCCTTCTGATGAAGGAGCGCCTGGTCGACCGAGTCGACTAATCCTGCATCGGAGAGCAGGAACGTGAGGTCGTCGTCGGTGTAAGCGGGGGCAGAGGACTGCTCGTCGTAATAGGGGGTGGCGTGGACGGGCTTCCCGTATTGCTGGTTGCAATTGGCTCGGAAGGCCAATACGAAGGGGTCGGCGGTGAGGATGAGCTGAGTATACCGGGCCGGCCAAAGACGTTCCTGAGCGTCGCGAATCTGAAAGGGAATGTAGTGGACTCCCCTGTTGTACTCGTACCCCCTGGGAGGGGGTGTCTCCGCACGACTTTCGGTCTCCTGCACAGGTTCCTCCTCTGAATCGCGGCGAACCGCGGGTGGATACGGCGTCGGTAATGTGAGAGCTTCCCCGGTGGGTCCGCAAAGCGGGGGGGTTTCCGAGTGTGTTGTGGTGAGATGGGTGGCGTAACGTAAATACTGATGCGCCTCGAGGCGCTCCGCCGGGTCGTACGGGTCCCCGCCTTCGTCGGGTCCCGGTGGTGATGCTGGTCGGCTGGGGATGTACCCTTGTTGTTCGTCGCCCTCCGGGGTGGGCGCTCTGGTTGGGACGTACTGGGAGGCGAGTCGGCTGGGCTGGTTGGTCTCGGAATAAACAGTGGGGGTCGGCGAAGGAATTGGGGATGGCCCGGGGGAAGGAGGACGATCTCCTCGTTGGTGAAGGGCGAGGGCAGCCGACAGGGGTGACGATGGCGTGGACTGTACTCGGTAAGGTGCCGAAAGTTCGGTGTTGACGACATAGCGGAAGTTTACTGGGGAAGAGGGCCTCATAAGTGGGGAGCGAAGTAAAGGAGGGGGATGGGGACGTCTCTTGGGAGTTTCCTGCGCTTATATGTACTTCGCGAGCGGGGTTGGAATTTTTGAACTCCCTTATCGCGTCATCTGCGAATACGTCATCCTTGTCAACCCACTGGTTGTCCGAGTCTGGATACCCCTTCCATTTGACCAAATATTGCAGTTTGCGACTTCTGCCGAAACGCCGAGAGTCTAGAATCTTCTCGACTTCGTATTCTTCTTCGCCACTAACCAGATCCGGTGGTGGGCGCTGATAGTTAGGTCCGTGCGTGAGTGTTTCACGATAAGGCGTCAGGAGGTCCACATGGAACACTGGGTGGATCTGCCACTGCGTGGGGAGTTCTAATCGGTAATTGACTGCGGACATCACCTGAGCGACCTTAAATGGGCCGTGGCGCCGTGCTGCGAGTTTTGCCGTTGGTTGATGAGTGCGTAAGTGGCGCCCTTCTAGCCATACCTGGTCCCCGACCTGGAACCTGGGCGTATCTTTGGCCTTGATCCACCCCTGCTGCGCTTTGATCATCAGCGACTGCGTGCGCTGTCGGAGTTCCTTGAATTGTTTGACCCTGAGCGCCACTTGCGGAATTGGTGAAGGTCTGTCAGTCCAATCGGCTCGGGGGTTGTATCCCATTAGGAGCTGGAATGGGGATTCTTTAGTGGTTTCACTGGGCCAGTTGTTGTGAGTAAACTCAGCCATGGGAAGGTAGTGAATCCAGTCATCCTGTCGCTCGTTGACCCAAAATCACAGGTATTGTTCTATCCATTGGTTCGTGCGTTCCGATTGTCCATCCGTCCGGGGGTGGTAAGCCGTGGAGATGTTCTGCTCGATGCCGAGTATCCTGCATAGTTCGCGTGTGAACTTGGAAGCGAATCGGGGGTCTCGGTCGCTGATAATCTTGCCTGGGAGTCCGAATCGGGGAAACACGTGTTTGACATACAGGGCTGCCGTGCCTTCGGCCGAGATTTCTTCTTGACAGGGGATGAAGAGGGACATTTTCGTACATCATGATCCGTTATCGTAAGGATCGTATCACAGCCCTGTGCTTCGGGGAGTTTAGTGATGAAATCAAGAGCGATGGTTTCAAATGGCATAGCTTCGGGTTTTGGGAATATTGGGCGTAGTGGCGCTTTGATGGCCCTGGTGTTGACTTTGATGCGTTGGCAGTCGGCGCATCCCTTGACGTAATCCATAACCTCTTTCCTGAGGCCTGGCCACCAATAGTATCGTTCCACAAGCTTGATTGTTCGGCTGATTCCCGGGTGTCCGTATACCGGGGGGTCGTGATGATTCTTGATGAGTTCTCTTTTCTCTAAGAGTCCTCCCGTGACCACTCGGCGTCCGTCTTTATACCAGGTGCCTTCAATCTTCTTTAATCCATGTGGGTCTGTCCAGGGGCGGAGCTTGTCTTCGTCTTGAGCGTACACCGGATTCACCTTTTCCATTTCCTGTACTGAGATGGTGGCGTTGATACGGAGGGGGTCTTCTGTGGTATCTATTGCTGCGGCCCTGACAAAGATTTCGTCTGGGAGTACTGTCACCTGGTCGTTATCGCCTTCTTCCCTGATCGTAGTCTGGGGCGTCTAGATAGAGCATCGGCTCTTCCATTTGCCGTTCCTTTGATGTGGTGAATTTCAATATCGTATTCAGAAAGTTCTAGTACTTCCCTGGCTACTCGGCGGCTTATTTTTTGTGGGGAGCGCCAGTATTGGAGGTTCATGTGATCTGAGAAGACTTTGATCTTGTGTGGCGATCCAGCCAAGTAGTGTCGCCAGTTTCTTAGTGCCTTAACGATTGCCAGCAGTTCTAGGTTGTAGATGTCGTAGTTCCTTTCCGCTGCGCTGAGAGTGTTGGAGTAGTAGGCTATGGGGTGTCTTTTGCCGTCTTCCTTGCGCTGGAGTAGCACCGCTCCTACCGCGAATCCCGAGGCGTCTACCTCTAGTTCGAATTGTTCTTTCAGTTCTGCGTGTGCCAGTACTGGTTCTTCTGTGACGAGCTTCTTGATCTTATCAAACGCTTCTTGTTCCGCAGTTGTCCATGTCCATTCGGTGTCTTTGCGTGTGAGTTTGTTGAGGGGTCGTGCGTGTGTGGCAAAATTTCGAATGAAAGCGCGGTAAAAGTTGCAGAAGCCTAGGAATGATCGCACCTGTTTGACGTTTTTTGGGGTTGGCCAATCTTTGATACCTGAAATTTTGACGGGGTCCATGCGTGTCACCCCCTTTTCAATGATTACCCCCAGGTAATCGATGCTCGGGGCGTGGAAGATGCATTTTTCTGGTTTAAGAAATAGGTCGTTTTCTTCCAGAAGGTCTAGTATGTCGTGTACCGCGTCGATGTGTGCCTGTTCCGTTGACCGAGTTGCTATTCCTATGTCGTCCATATATACCCTGATGGTCGTTCCCTTTGTTTCGTGGTACGCGATGAGGTCTTTGCAGATTTCGTTCATCATGGTTTGGAAGGTCGCCGGGGAGTTTGTCAGTCCGAAAAACATTACCGTTGGTTCAAAGAGTCCGTATTTTGTTTTGAACACCGCCTTTTCCTGGTCTCCCTCTTTGATCCTAACGTTGTTGTACCCCCAGCGGATATCTAGCTTAGTAAATATGAACGCTCCGCTTAGGTCGGCGATGAGTTCTGGGATGAGTGGAAGAGGGTATTGGTTGCGTATGGTCCAGCTGTTGATGTTCCGGTAGTCCTGCACGGGGCGTAGTTTTCCGTCCTTCTTTTTAATGAAGAAGAATGATGATGCGTACGGGGATTTGGAGGGTCTGATGTACCCTTTTGCCAGTTGTTCGTCGATCCACTCTTTGAGCGCTACGTCTTCTGCTTGGCTCATGGGGTATACCTTGCAGTCGATGGTATCTGGTGCGTTTGGTTTGAAATCGATCGCATGATCCCATGGTTTTGACAATGGGAATCGGTTCGACTCTTCCTCGCTGAAAATCTTGATGTGCCTTTGGTATTCTTCCGGTACTGCTTTTACTTCCGTATATTGTTTCGCTCCGATTGCCATCTCTGTTGACATTGTCGCGCGCAGGCGGGTGTCTTTGAGGTCGCATTCCCTTTTTAGTTGTGCTTCGATCTTCTGCTTGTTTGGCAGCAGCAGTTTTTCTAGCACAAGTCTGGCGATTACTGGGTCTATCCGGGGTTTCGTGGGGTTGATAGTGCGAAGGACGACTGGGTACTCAGCTTCGTTTAGGGTGGCCGTGGCCCACTGGATGTTTGGTTGGAATGTTGCCAACCACGGGTAGCCCAGTATGATGTCTTCTCCTCCTACGTCGGTGACCAGGAATCGCATCTCCTTCTTGACTCCTTTGGTTTGTACTTCTAGGTCCACGCAGTGGGTGATCTTGCCCCCTTTGTTGTGCGTGCCGTCGATATTCCAGATCTTCCGATGACGATCTAATTCTTTGAGGCCTAGTCTCATTCGTTTGACGAAATCCGGATGTATGAAGTTGTTAGTGGCTCCGGAGTCCACTAGTGCTCGTTTGTCGGCCATGGCGTAACTTGCGCGCAATGAAACTGGAACATGCATAGATTGATAGCGCGTTATGAACACAGAGTTACACCGTAATGCCCTCACCCAGGCCGTCGGGTTCAGGCGCTTTGAAAATCCTCTCGCCCTAACAAATCCCGAACTACCAAGTCCCTGGCTTCGTCGTCGAGGTTTCGAACTCCGTTTATCCAGCTGGTCGCCCGTTCTTGTGGCGTATCAGTGGTGGCGCGGGCGCCGCGGCTACTGCCGTTATCGTCTTCAAATTGGATAAGGGGTTCTTCTGCTACGCTTTGAAACTTCTTCGATGAAGGCCCCTCGTCCAATGGCGAGGTTGCCAGTTTGTGTTGGTGCTGCGGGCGGACCGGTTGGCGGCAATCTTCGTTGGAACTGGCCTGCTTTGCCACATTGTAGCAGAGGAGATTCTTCTTGTCGATAATTCCTTGATTAGGTCGCCCCCCTTGTTGGGTATAGGGGGGTTTGGCGTAATCGATTTTGATCGCTAGACGGGCGCGGACTCTTCCTGGCGTAGTGTCCATGGCGTCAGGATGATTCCTGAACGCCTGCCATCCCTGACGGGGCTGCTGAGGGCGGTTTGGAGCGTTCAACTTTCTAGGAGGTTGTTGCCCGGCTTACCGGGTCCCGTGGGGTTACGTCCCCCCAAACGGTTGTAGGTGCATCCATTTG
>JAKELG010000669.1:0-16438 GCA_021527035.1 Lactarius vividus
GGATCCGAGAGTGGCAACCCCCGAAAAGCCTCAAGGAGGTTCGCGCGTTCCTGGGATTCTGCAATTTATCGAAGGTTTATACGGGGGTTCTCCCAACTCGCCCGACCCCTCCACAACCTCACAAAGAAGGATGTCCAATGGTACTGGGGTGATACACAGCAGAACTGTTACGGTCGGAGCTTCGTGGACTCACATTACGGTACGGAGATTGAAGTGGACACTTACTATACGGTTATGACTACGATAGTAAGCGAGCATTAGTCATGGACCATTCATATCAGTCAGCACGAGTTGTACTAACATGTGATAGTTAGTATGACTCATTACTAGGATAAGCTGTAGTAGGGTTCGAGCTATACGCTACGGGGCAACGCTTGGAGAGGAGCTTTAAGCTACCTCTGTAATATGTATAAGTAGTGGCTTGCGAAGGACCAAGAAGAGCATCTTGGTCTTCTTCTCAATACCACTCCTTCACTCGTCTTCTATCTCAAAGTCTTGCTCCCCTTTCCTCTTTCTAAGGGACGACGCCCTTGTAAAGTTTTGACCTTCGAGTCTAAAACTCTGGCCCTGTCGACGCGTCAAGTCGGAGTTGCCTTAGTACTGGTGGGGCGCCTTCTGTGGATTGCCTTAGTGGTATTCTACGGGATTACTGAGACACTACGCGAGTGTCTACGATTAGCTAAGTCGTGAACGCCCTTATTCGAGTTCAAGTCAAACTAAAACGCCGTGGTAGCGTTACAAGAATGCCTTCGAAGACATTAAGAAGCGCATATGTGAGGAACCTGTGCTGTTATTCCCGGACCTTGCAAAACCATTTGAGCTAGAGGTCGACGCATCAAACGTCGCGATAGGGGCAGTGCTGAACCAATTAGGACCCGACCAGAAGTTTCACCCCATTGCATTCCACTCCAAGTCATTTACGGAGACAGAACGAAACTATGACATCTATGACAGAGAATTACTGGCCGTGGTCAAAGCACTACGAGCATGGAGAACGTACCTCGTAGGATCCCCCCATAAAATTATTATCCATACCGATCACGCCAACCTCCAATACTGGAAGGAACCCCGGAAGATCAACCGGAGAATCGCGCGAGAGTTCCTGGAGCTGTCAGAATATGACTTCATTCTAAGACACGTAGCAGGAACGAAGAATGCGTGCGCAGACGCCCTGTCCAGGCGGTCGGATTACGAGTCCGGCGAAGGGGACAACACCGACGTCATTGTCCTAACAGCTGAACGATTCATCCGAGCCACCCAAATGTCAATATGTGATATGGACATCTGGTCCTGGGTGGCTCAGAACACTGGCAAGGAAGAAGCGGCACAATGGGCCGAACACCACAACCTCAAACAGCACAAGGGGCTGTGGTGGAAAGACGACGTGTTAGTTGTTGTCGGGGACAACAATCTTAAGCGGGGGGTAATCGCTTTCTTTCACGACTCTCCAAGCATGGGCCACCCAGGAATTGCCAATACGCGCGAACTGATACAACGCGACGATTGGTGGCCCACCATACGAGAAGACGTTGAAGAATACGTGAAGGGATGCGCCACATGCCAGTCCAACAAAATTAACCCACACCGACAAAAACCCCACCTATTCCCCATATCTACCGACCCCAAAGCAGAACCGTTTGAAGTCGTTACCATGGATTTTATCACGAAACTACCACTGTCCCAAGGTTTTGACTCCATCCTCACAATCACAGACCACAACTGTTCGAAAGCCGCAATCTTTATACCCTGTCACAAAGCCATCACCGCCAAAGGAGTAGCACGACTGTACCTCCAGCACATCTACCCACACTACGGAATACCCCGCAGACTCATCACGGACAGGGACCCATGGTTTACATCGGCATTCATGAAGGGGCTGTGCAGCATACTTGGAATATGACAAAACATTTCCTCCGCATACCACCCCCAAACGGATGGCCAATTGGAACGTACTAACCAATGGCTGGAACAATATTTGTGTCATTGGAGCAACGTTCAACAGGACAACTGGGCCGAAGCGCTCCCAATAGCCCAGTTCACGCACAACTCTTGGCCAAACGCTACCACAAAGCACTCCCCATTCTCACTCATCATGGGATGGGAACCACGAACTACTTGGGTGACAAAACCCACCGCAGTACCATCAGTTGACCAACGTTTAGACAAAATGACCACGAGGCGACAGCACGCACAAGACTGCATCAAACATGTGCAAAACCTCATGGCAAAGAAGGGAAGAAGCCACTTTATTCCCTATGCCAAAGGAGCCCAGGTCTGGCTGGAAGGAATGAACCTAAAGACCTTCTACCCCACTGCGAAGCTGGCCCCTAAACATCATGGGCCCTTCCAAATTAAGGTCTTATCGGCAGTAACATATGAGTTGGAGCTGCCAAGCACATGGAAGATACACCCAGTATTCCATGCAAACCTCCTCACGCCATATAAGGAGACGGAGCTGCATGGGGTAAACTTCTCGCGCCCTCCCCCTGACCTCGTGGATGGAGAAGAAGAATTCGAAGTGGAGCAGATCATGGGGTCGCGACTCCATGGGCGAGGGCGCAAACTGCAATTCCTAGTTAAGTGGAAGGGCTTTCCCATGAGTGATAGCTCGTGGGAACCAGCTGACCACGTCAAGCATGCGCCAGACGTAATCACTGACTTCTATCGCCATAACCCCACCGCTGACGGGGCAGGACAAAAGTTATAAAAAAACTGGCGAACGAAGGGCAAAACCTCATCACCTACCATGACAACTCCCACCCCCAACACTGCCCCAGCCAACAACTGACCTCACCCACCATCAGCTCTTATCCTTGAACGACTCACAGTCCCCTCGCAGTCCGAAGGGATCCCAACCCCATTTGTGTCCCGAACACTGTACTCAGTCGTTCCATCATGCCCCCTGACCCCCATCCTTGCTATTGCCCTCAATGTATCTCCTACTAGCCCCACACCTCTGCCATCCTCCCCTCCACCATTAGAACCTGCAGTCGTGCCCCTCTTGGAAGCACCCCAGGCATCACACCCATTGTCCCCTTATCACAGCTTGCATCTGAACTACCTCACCCCTACTCACTGACGCCTGCCATCTCCCCTCGTCAAGTACGACCGGATCCTCGGCTCGCATCTCTAGATGACGACAAGGAGCCGATTGACGAAGGGGATGACGAGGAGTTGGACGATCCTGGCCTCCTGTTCTTTCTTAACGCCCCCGACACACCATTTTTCTTCCCTCTCATGCTCCCACTTGAGGACGATGTCACAAAAGTCCTGGCAAGGTACATCTACTACTGCCGTGACTATCGGGAAATCATCGGGACTCTGGGAAGGGGGAAACCCTGCTACTGCCAAGAGGTCTATCTGTCGACACCTCGACCATCAGCCATGCACCCCACTATCTCCCCTCACCAGCTGGCGGTCTTCAGCCCGCAAGATCCACACGCTGTCACGATCAACGAGGTGCTGAGCGAGCTCAAAAACCCCCGCCTGTCGGCGGAGGTTGCGAGGTTGTGGCAGTGTCTCGGGGACAAAATCACCCTGGACGCACAACGGGCAGACCTACAACGCCTAGAGCAAGAAGCAGTGAGGGACCAGTTCCACCTGGATGCCAAGCTCCAGGGTATCACGAAGCGCATGCAGTACGCAGGCGCCATCCCCCTCATCACCGATAAATTTGTAGAACTCACCACTCGCCCCGTACGCCCCCGCCACTACTTCCCTGAGCTCCCACTCGTGCCACGACCTGGAGGACCTGTCGAGATGCCGCACCTTGTAGATGGACCCAGTCGGACGCAGAAATGGTGCAAGTGTTACTTGGGCAAGAAGCGTGGGCACAAGATGAGTGAGTGCCCCAATAGACCACCGACTGGTGTCTGTGTGTGGTGCGCAAGTCGGGCTCATGCGTCCGAGAATTGCCTTATCCATCACCTCGCGCCCATTACTCCGGCGTTTGAGGAGCCCTCTGAGCACCCCCACTGGTGCGGGAAGTGCTTGAGGTTCGACGCGTGGCACGATGAGATCGAGTGCCTGCAATACGAAGTATGTAGGCGGTGCGGAGAGCGCGGCAGGTATTTGTTCCTTCACTGACACACTTGCCCGGTGGACGACTGGGATGATGAGACTAATGACCCTAGTGCTGACGTATACGACTACGTTGGCAGTGACTGAAGTCGTGGCAACTTCGGATCTAACAGGGGGGTAATGTTACGATTTTCCCTTCTTTTCTCCTGGATGCTTCCATTCCTCGCTTCTTACTCCCATACCCCACTTTGATATGCTCATAACTCCTTATGCGCCCAACCATTTCTGATGATCTCTTCGCCGCACGATACGCCTTTACGCCTCCTTCCCTGTATATCAAAGTTCGTTCACGGCGCTCCGGACTCAGCTGACTCGCACATGACCCCATGCAATCACCATGTTTCCTACTATAGTTACACCTTTGTTCCGCTTTCACTCAGAACCCTTGTATCGCGCCATATGTTTGTTGCGTACAAACATCCTGTACTAGTATATAAGTTGCACGCTACCTAGCTTGTACGGTAGACTTGACTTCTTGTGTAATACCACATCGTTGTCAATCCACGAACGACTTTATGCTTGCTGTTTCGCTTGAGCACAACTTTGGTTCGCCTTTGCGCTTGAACCCCAGAATTCCCGACTATCACCTGCGTGTCTGAGGAGACCATGTGGTGCTTATTCATCATCGAACTTGGTCTTAACCAACTAACTCGCATCCCATTACCTCGGCCTGAGTGACTTAGTGACGTGCACATTGCACATAACGTTCCTGTGGTAACGTTACATGACCTGCCATCACATTCTCTAGTGAGTCACGTGAAATATCGTGCACTTTTGCTCACGTGACCATGGGAAAGCATACCCTCATAAAGGAAACCCCTTTAAAGGTCATGTTCTATATACAGACAGACTCTGTTGATTGGTAGATAAGGATAGAACCTTCTAGCACACTCTAGATTACGCTTAGTAGGCATGTATTACGTGCTGTATTAAGTTTTACTCAGTGACACGTCATACATAGTCAGCCTTGATGACAGTGCATCAGTCAGCACTAAAGATAAGGCTATTAATAGACATGACGCATCAGCTCTTTAGTCATAGCCACTTACCTTACACTTAGTAACAGTGTTCAGGCTCTGACTTAATCTCAGCCACAGTAGATACTTAAGCTTGCCTGTAGCGTCCTGAGTGGAACCAACTTGTCCTCTTGGTTCTCCACTCAGGTGCGCATTCACTTGTATTCCCTTACTATCTGCCTATCTAACTTGTCCTCTTGGTTCTCCACTCAGCCTGCCTTTGTGTGACACTGCACTTTGACCTTGAACAAAGGTTGTACGCTAACGCACGCTCCACATTGTCTGTAGGTTCTAGCGCATGATTTATCTCCGCGCCAGCGTTGAGTCTTCGCCCTTGACAGTTCACTTCAAACTCCCCTTGGCCTGGCGTAGCTGATAGTCGTACCGCTACAGGACAGTGGTGCTACACACCACATCTGTTACACTACCACGGTGTTTAGTCTGACTTGGACTCATATAGAAGGTGTTCATGACTTAGCGCAAATCGTAGAGACGCTTGTATGTTCTTATCACTCCTTGGAATACGACCAAGGCGATCCACAGAGCTCTGGCTGTGAATACCAGAGTGATGATAAGTCAATGAGGTGAAATGGCGACTTCCTTAGATGTGAAGGTCAAGGATCTGTATAAAGAGGCAGTCAAGGCTCGAAGGCCCAAAGAACAAGTTGAAAGTGGTATTTAGAAGAAGACCAAGATGGCGTATCTTGGTCTTTGCTAGCCACTATTTATACATATGAGAGGTAGCTTTAAAGCCCCTCTGTAAGTCCAATACCCAGTTGTGTATGTAGCTTGAACCCTACTATGACTGTACTAGTAATGAGTCACAGTAACAATCATGTGCTACTGTGATGCTGACTGATTCGAAGTCCATGACTAATCTCTGCTTACTACTGTAGTCATAACTGTATAGTAAGCGTCTTTCTCGTTGTACCATAACATCACCCCCTTTTCAGCTGCGTTGCCCACGATGCCAATGTTGCCCCGTACCACCCATCCATCCCGACTGAGTCTCCTCCACTCGATCTAGTGCGTTGGCCATCTCCAGGCGGAACTTACTCCTCACCGTTTTGCCCTTGATGCCCCCCAATGCAGCGGCGAGCTGATGAAGCCGCTGCTCCATCCGCTCAGCCTCGTACACGTATGCCCGGTAGCAGTGAACCTCAGCTTTGAGGCTCACGTCATGCAGCTCCTCGAGGGCATGATCGAAGCAGGGGCGGTCGTGATAACCGCCAGCAAAGACGATAAGGTCTTCCTGTGGATAGTGGGGCTTACTGGTGGCCCTGACCTGCAGCTCAGCGTACAACAGCTTTGAGTACACCTTCTCACTGTCCTCCACCAGCCCTAACACCAGGGGGTCTGCGTTCATGATGATCTGGACATATGTGGCCTGGCAGGTGTGCCCTTGTCCATCAGTGATTGGGTAGTGTATGAAGTCCTCCCCATGGTTGTACTTGTATCCGTGGGGAGGTGTTACGCTCCAGCAGGCGCACCTTCCGGAGTCGGGCTACTCAATGGGAAACTTGGGGTTCCTGCGGTATCACGGTGGCGACCAAGACTTTGACTGGTTTATCTTCCGGTCGGATTCTTGAGATCTTGGGATTTGCTGAGTTCTTCTAGGGTTTGGGCTATGCTGTAGGCGATAACGGCGAGGATATGCGTAACGCGAGTGGCAAAGAAGAAGAGGATGATGTGCTCAAGCAAAGGAGACAGGATCGGAGAGGGATAACTATACAGGGGTTGCCTGTATCTGCTTCGGTCTACTTGTAGGCTGGTAGAATACAAGAAGTCAAGCTGAGGGATATCAGCGAGACTGGGGTGCTACTTATACATATCCAAGGAGCTTTCAAGCTCAGCTTGGAGTCCGAAACCTAGTATGTATCATCCAATCGTAAGTAAAACAACACGAGTCAGGGGCATACAGTCACAAGGTCAACAATGAGGCAAAGGTGAAACGGGGTCAGAAGTCCATCAATCAGTGGCTGAAACATACAACTCCTGGGCGCATCAAGCCACAGGTACAATCAGACAATCCATCAGAAACTAGGAACCATACAGTCCATGAGGCAGACCCAATCACGATCCAGGCACAAGCTCATCTGGATCCTTCTGGTGCGAGTCTAGACCAGGTCACGTGCCAGGGTCATGTGACGGGCACTTGACGTCTTCTTCGGCTATTCCCAGGGTGCTTGCCAGCCCGGGTCATGCTCGTAATACAGGATTCCCACAGGGTCGATGCCTTCAGTTCTGGCGGCTGTAACCCATTCGCTGCGGTATTCCTCGGCTGTGCTGCACGAGTCGGCACTGGTCGCGTGGGGTTCAGGACGGAACGTGACAGGAGGGGGCCCTAAGGTGCGGTGTCGGAGTTGAAGCAGGGGGAAGAGGGGAGGAGCATCAGCTTGAACTCCTCCTCAGTAAAGGGGGTGCCCCATGGTGTCGCAGGTGTAGGGGGTTTCGTGGGGGTTGTCAGTATTGGTAGTGGTGACAATGAGCAGGTGCTCATCTGGGTAGTAGTCTTGGAGGCTCCCTCTCATCTGCTCCAATATCGTCTCATGTGTTCTACTGCTCCTTCCTTCCGTTGCTTCATCATCTCTGACTGCCGTTCAGTCGCCCTCCAAAGCTGCTCCCACTTCCAATCCTCCGCTACCTGTCTCCACTTCTCCTCCCTCTTCCATTCTTGCCATCGTAACGTTGCTTGCAAGGGGTTCCTCTTTGACCCACTGCTCCACTTGGACTGGGAGCGGTCGAGGTGAGGACACCTCACTGTCGCAGAGAGCTGCACGAAGCCGATCAACTTTGGGCGTCATGAGTGGCATGGTGTTGAGCCTCTGCCTGTCTTCGGTGACGAGCCACCAGCTGGTGGTGTTACTGGTGTCAGGGGTGTGCTTGGCAGGGATGAGGCTTTGGAGGGCGGTGACGAGTTCTTGGTGGGTGATAGGTCCCGTGTTTGTGGCAACACAAGCAATGGCATCGACGGCAGAGGGAACAGACATGGTTGTGAGTATGGAATGGAGGAGGCCAGTGTGATGATGAAGAGAGGGTGATGGGGATTGCAGTGATACCTTCCTCGCTTTTAAGTTGTGTGTTGGTCAGGGGTTTAATGATTGGTACTCAGCTAGTGCCTTGTCTGCGAACACGTCATTCTTATCGACCCACTGATTCTCCGAGTTGGGATACCCTTTCCATTTGATCAGATACTGGAGATGTTGTCGCTTGCCGAAATGTTGATGGTCCAGAATCTTCTCGATTTCATATTCTTCCTCTCTGTTTACCAGATCCAGTGGTGGGCGCTGGAAATTTTCTCCATGTGTTACGAACTGACGATTGGGACGCTTACTACACAGTTATGACTATGGTAGTAAGTAGTAATTAGTCATGGACTTAGGATCAGTCATCATGTCGTGTTAGCATATGATTGTTAGCATGACTCATTACAAGTACAGCGGTAGTAGGGTTCAAGCTACTTACGCTATAGGATACGGACTTCATAGGGGAGTTTTAAAGCTACCCCTTCATATGTATAAATAGTGGCTTGTGAAGACCAAGAACGACATCTTGGTCTTCTTCAAATACCACCCTTATAGCTCTAGCCTCTCGGGCCTTCGCACCTTGTCTTCAAAGTTCTATCTTCTGACCTTCGTGTCTAGAATTCTGGCCAGTCGAAGTCGACAACTCGCTGTTGCCTTAGTGTTCATTGCTCGTGTCACGTGGATCACCTTTGTGGTATTCTATGGGATATATGAGACACTGGAACGTATCTTCGAAACCCGCTAAGTTGTGAACGCTGATTACAAGTCCAAGTCAGACTAACGCTGTGGTAGCGTTACACCATGCATGAGAGTTTCATGGTAAGGTGTGAGAAGATCAATGTGGAACACAGGGTGGATACTCCACTGCGTGGGAAGTTCCAATTGATAGGTGACTGGAGAGAGTACCCTGGTGACTTTAAATGGGCTGTGTTGCCTGGCGGCTAGTTTTGGAGTTGGTTGATTTGTCCTTAAGTGGCATCCTTCTAGCCATACATGGTCTCCCACTTGGAATTTTGGCGTATCTTTGTGTTTGACCCATAGGGACTGTGCCTTTTTGATAAGGTCACGCACTTCTCTCTGTGTTTGTTTGAGTCTTGTGGTGACCTGTGGAATCGGCAAGGGCTTATCAAGCCAATCAGTGTGGGGGTCGTAGCCCATAAGGAGTGAGAATGGGGACTTCCTTGTGGCTTCGTGAGGCCAATTGTTGTGCATGAATTCCGCTATAGGGAGGAGTGCCGCCCAGTTATCTTGACACTTGTTGGCCCAGAACTGGAGATATTGTTCTAACCACTGGTTGGTTCTCTCAGACTGTCCATCAGTTCAGGGGTGATAAGCTGTTGATATATTTTGTTGGATGCCGAGTATTCGGCACAGCTCCCTTGTGAATTTTGATGCGAATCTGGGGTCGTGGTTGCTGATGATTTTAGATGGTAGTCTGAAGCGTTTGAACACGTGAGTAACATATAATCCAGCGGTTTCTTCCACCGATATTTCCTCCATGCATGGGATGAATATGGATGCCTTGGTGCAATCGTGATTGGTGACAGTAAGGATTGTGTCATATTTCTGCAAATGAGGGAGTTTGGTGATGAAGCCCAGAGCAATTGTTTCGAAAGGGAGTGCGTTTTCTTGGGGTGTTATGGGCATCAATGGAGCTCAGATGGGGTGTGTATTGACTTTGTGTCTTTGACATTCTGCACATCCCTGTACGTAGCTTCGCACATCTAGTTTCAGTTCTGGCCACCAGTATCGTCGCTCCACTAGTTGGGTGGTTCTTGCAATTCCCAGGTGACCGTGTACCGGTGGGTTGTGATGGGCGGCTATAAGTTTCTGCTTTTCTTCCATGGAGCCAGTGATGACGTACTTGCCTTGTTGGTACCATACTCCATTTACACATTTGAGTTGCTGTGGGTCGACCCAGTAGTGTAAGATGATTTCTGTTTGAGGGGGTTCTTGCATAGCTTGAATGGTTGTGGTTCTGGCAAATACATCTTTGGGTAATACCACCACATCCTCGTTGTCTTGTTCTCCTTGGTCATAATCTGCGCGTCGTGACAGCACGTCCACGTGACCATTCTTCTTTCCTGGTATGTGGTGAATTTCGAAGTTGTACTCCATTAGCTCGAGCACTTCCCTTGCCACTCATTGACTTATCTTCTGTGGCATCTTCCAGTATTGGAGATTCATGTGGTTGGAGTAGATTTTGATTTTGTGTGGTGATCTGGCCAGGAGGGGTCTCCAGTGTCTGAGCGCTTTGACGATTGCAAGGAGTTCTAAGTCATAGATGTCGTAGTTTCGTTCTGCTTCGTTCAGTGTGGTGGAGTAGTATCCGACGGGATGTTTTTTGCCATCCTCCTTCTTCTGGAGGAGGACTGCTCCCATTGCAAATCCCGAGGCATCTACTTCAAGTTCAAACGGTTCTTCCAGTTGTGGGTGAGCAAGTACTGGTTCTTCCATGACAAGGGTCTTAAGCTGTTTGAATGCCTTGTCCTCTTCGTCCGTCCATCTCCATTCCATGTCCTTCCTCATGAGTTTGTTGAGAGGTTTGGCATGCATAGCGAAGCCACAAATGAAGAGTCAGTAAAAATTGCAGAAGCCTAGGAATGAGCATATGTCACGGACCTTAGTTGGCGTTGGCCAGTCTTTGATGCCTGAAATTTTTACCAGGTCCATGCGTGTTACCCCCTTTTCAAGGATTACCCCCAGGTAATCCATTCGCAGCTTGTGGAATAGGCACTTCTCGAGTTTGAAGTAGAGGTCGTGTTCCAGGGCTACCCATAGTACGTCACGTACTGCTTCTTCGTGTTCCCTTTGTCCTGCTGGCTCCTTGGTTGCTATGCCTATGTTGTCCATGTAGACCTGTATGGTTGTCCCCTTGTTTTCGTGTTTGGTGATGGTGTCTCGGTATATTGTTACATTTCGTCCTTGGACTGCCTGGACCAGTTGTGAACTCTGACATGTTCGTGATGACCTGACGTGTCAGTAGTAATGTGTCATGGACTTCAGATCTTGTTGCCTCGTGTTTGGATGACTGATAGTCTCTATTGTTGTACGTGATGTGTCTTACTATGCTGACTGATGTTCCCTATTGTTGTACATATATGGTATTACGATGTGGATGACTGATTCCTAGGACTGTGGTACTAGGGTTTGCTCTACTTATGCTATTGGCTACTTACATGTTCGAGCGGAGCTAGAACTGGCTCCCTTATGTGTATTTAAGCTCACAGTAGTACAGACCAGGATCCCCATCTTGGTCTTCTTTGAATACCACTTCTATCCTCTCGTCTATACAAGGGCCCAGTGTCCCTTAGTGAGCTAGCTCTGGCATATCCCTAGAGACCAAAGGGATCCCTGTGACCTTATTCCCCATTCCAACTCCTGGTGGATGGTGGACAGCCCAACTGTAACATCTACCATGGATGTTTGCCTGACTTAGGTGCTATTGTAATGTGGGTTCCCTCGTGGGTAATACTGATGGTTTACTGAGTCTTCAGGGAAGGCGGCCGGATGTCTGCAATAGGTACCAGTAGAGTCTCGATAGGTGTAAAGGGGGAAACCTAACGGGATAGACGAAGGCGGTGCCTTGACGCTACGTACGAATCTCCAACAAGGATTGTCGAGGACGTAGTAACACTTGAATGGTCTTGCGGTACGGGAGTTGAGATATTTGAAGACAAGGTGGCACGTAGTATTGGGGGGATAAGTCACGGTTAGGCTATCTACCATCCACGAGGAGTTGGAATGGAGAAGAGAGTCACGGGGATCCCCTTGGTCTTTAGGGGTATGCTGGAGCTAGTTCACTAAGGGACACTAGGCCCTTGTATAGAAGTCGAGAGGACGAGAGTTGTTACGATTTTCCTTCTTTCCTTCTCTTGGACGCTTCCGTTCTCTGCTTCCCATTCCCACATCCCACCTTGATACGCTCATAACTCCTTATGCGCCCAATCGTTTCTGATGATCTCTTCGTTGCACTATACGTCCGTACGCCCCCTTCCTTGTATATCAAAGTTCATGGCGCTCCGACCTCAGCTGACTCGCACATGATCCCGTGTAATCACCATATTTCCTACTATAGCTGAATCTTTGTTCTACTTTCACTCCGAACCCACATATCGCGCCATATGTTTGTTGCGTACAAACATCCTGTACTAGTATATAAGTTGCACACTACCTAGCTTGTACAGTAGACTTGACTTCTTGTGTAATACCACATCATTGTCAATCCACGAACGACTTTACGCTCGCTGTTTCGCTTGAGCATGACTTTGGTTTGCCTTTGCACTTGAACCCCAGGACTCCCCACTTATCACCAACGTGTCTGAGGAGACCGTGTGGTGCTTATTCATCCCCAAACTTGGTCTTAACCGACCATCTTGTATTGTTACGTTTGGCCCTCCGGAACCCGCCACTACACCACCACGTGACCCAGAAGATTCATCCCCAGTGCAGTTCGTTGCATGGAGTCCCGCGAAAGACCCTTTTGACGCCGACGCACAAGCAGCCGAAGAAGCCAAGGCTAGAGAACGCCTCTACAAATTCCACCGAAGTCGCGCTATGCACCTGCGCGCAGCCATACTGGCCGAACAGTACATGTTCCCGCAAGATCCACCCCAAGGTCCGGAAGATTAGCGCCGGATGACGTCATTGCCCGTCACGTGACCCTGGCACGTGACCTGGCCTAGAATGCACCAGAAGAGTCCAGATGAGCCTGTACCTGGATTGGAACGTGTGTTATCGATTGTACCTGGTTTGTGATCCGTTACTGTATTTATCTTGACTGTCCCGTGCCTCGTCCCTGTGGCTTGATGCGCCCATGGACTGTATGTTTCAGCCACCATCAGTGGCGTTGGACATGTGTTCTCCGCAGTTCCGCAGTTTCCGCAGTATTCCTAGGACCGTTGTATTAGGGTTTCAGCTGAGTTCCAATAGCTCCCCTCACGAGTATAAGTAGCACGTAGAAGCGACCTTAGACGGTAGCTTTGACTTCTTGTATAGTCCGTACAACCTAGTCCGAGTAGTCCCTCAGTTCCTCTCTGCTCTCAATCCACCTCCTCTCCTCTCTGCCCTGCGTGCCCTCGGAGTTAGTCCAGCATCACAGCGGCGTCCGACCCTATGCAGACCTCGGAGCTAGCCCCTCTGCTATAGCGGTGTATCCCCTCCCTCTCCTCCTCACGTGACCGATTGATTGAGCGTACTAGCTCATATACGAGCGAAGTCATTCTTTTCTTCTACCTTTTCGTTGCTATCCGAGTCCTGCAGATTGTCCGTTTCGGACTTATCCTCGACCAACAAGAACGACAGCAAAGCGCTAGCTCGAGCGACAGAACAAGAGCGGGTCAACAAGGTCGTTAGGAACCCCTGAAACCAGTCGAGTGCGATCTCCTGAAGTGCGCCCTACGGAGCGTAACATGTATCCTGTTACCTCAGCCAGAGCGACTTAGTGATGTGCACGTCGCACATAACGTTCCTGTGGTAACGTTACAAGAGTGGTGTTACGTTTCGCCCCGGACTGCCCGGACCGGTTGTGGACTCTGACGCGTTTGTGATGACTCGGCGCGTTAGTAGTAATATGTCATGGACTTCGGATCTTACAGCCTCGTGTTTGGATGACTGATGCCTCGCCATTGTTGTACGTGATGTGGCTTACTATGCTGACTGATGCCCTCTATTGTTGTACGCGATTCGGATTACGATTACGACTGCGCATTCTATTATTAGGATACGCTACTTACGCTATTGGTTACTTACGAGTTCGAGCGGAGCTAGAATTAGTTCCCTTACTTGTATTTAAACTCACAGTAGTACGACCAGGATCCCCATCTTGGTCTTCTTCGAATACCACCTTCTGAACTCGTCTTCTGTGCTAAGGGCCTGCTACCGCCCTTAAGTGAACTAGCTCCGGTATATCCCTTTGAGACCAAGGGGGATCCCCGTGACCTTCATCTCCATCTTCCTTCGTGAATGGTAGATTCGCCGATAGTGCCTTACCCACCCGGAACTACGTGTCACCTTGTCTTTGAATACCTCAACGCCAGGACCGCTCGCCCAACCCACTGTTATTACATCGTCAACAACCTTCAGTGGGAATACGTTCACACCGTCCCAAGTCCACCCGCAGGAGTCCCCGTAGAAGAGACTCTCTATACGTATAGAGATTCCACCGGCACGTACCAACCTCATCCAGCAGTATTCCCACTAGCGGACGTACACAGATTCCACCCCCGAGGGAACCCACGTTACAACAGTGCCTAAGTCAGGCAAACGTCCGTGGTAGACGTTACATTAAGACCAAGATCCTTCAACGTGGCTTCCGCAGTAACAACCCGAGACCTTTGGATTCCATTCCGACCCTATCACATCGACAGAAGAGGGGAACGCAACGTCCCCAAACAGTACCTCAAAGAGGCCTTTTGGCAAACAGAACAAGGAGACCCAGGCTACGTAGTCCTCTACACTTATAAGGACGGCAAAACCGGACTTATCCCGGTAGAATTTAACTTCGAACACACCTGCTGGACAGAACTCAAGTGGGACGCACTCCACTACAAACTACAAGTCGTCCGACCAGCCGGATCGAGCCTCAAACTCGATATTCTACAAAGCGAAGTCACCACTAGAGATCAGTGGGGCCCCATCGACGGACAAGAAGAAGAACCAGTCCGCTCCCCTACTCCCAAGACACCCGCACCATCCCCCTCATTGGGAAGCAACCCAGAAGAGATCCGCATTCTCGAAGCACAAGCAGAAGAAGAAGAAGCACAACTCGGATTACTAGCTGAGTCCATCCCCACAGACATGACCACCACCGTCACCGAACAACCCGCTACATTTCAGGAACCCGCGCGCATAAGTCGCGGAGAAGGACCTCCGCCTGGAGGGCACGGAGGAGGAGGAGGAGACGACGGAGGAGGAGACCCCGGAGGACCTCTGTTTACAGGACCCAACGTCTCCAGCGGAACTAAACCCGAGAAGTTCATGGGTAAAGAACCGCTCGTGTTCACAGGAGACCGCACCAAAGTCCAGCAGTTCCTCACTCAATGGGAACTATTCGTGGAAACCAACTACGATAACCCTGCGTTCACCCTCCCCTACCGCAAAGCACTAATCTTCCTCACCTATATCCAAGGGGAACACGTCAACGAATGGGTCCTGTCGACCACCAAGTGGGTTAAGGCATACAAGGCCAAGCACGGTCCCTACGACAAATGGATCTGGGAGGCCATCGAACTCGGTTTCCGCAACACATTCGCGGATACTCTCGAGAAAGAACGCGCCCAACAAGAGTTACAAAAAGGATTCCGTATGGAAGGACAAGACATCGACACATACGTCGCCAAATTCGAGAAAGCGGTTAGAGAAGCAGGATACCGCTTCGACGACTCCCTTGTCCTGGACAAGTTCACAAGCGGTCTACCGGTAGAACTCTACAAGAACACCTACAACTTCCACAGCCCAAACACGTACGCCCAGTGGAAAGTGGCGGCACTGGAACAACAACGCAAATGGATGCACTTGCAAACGCGTTTGGGGGGACGTAAACCCCCGGGACCCGGTAAGCCCGGCAATACCTCCCTTAGAACGTTCAACGCTCCAAATCGTCCACAGCCACGCCAAGGATGGCAAGCATTCAGAAATCATCCCGACGCCATGGACACTACACCCGGAAGAGTCAGAGCCAGGCTCGCCGGATCTGAAGAGATCGACTACGCCAAACCCCCGTACACCCAACAGGGGGGACGCCCGAATCAAGGGATCATCGATAAGAAGAATCTGCTCTGCTACAACTGCGGCAAGGCAGGCCACTTCCAACGCGACTGTCGTCAACCCCGTCGACCGCGCCCCTAACGCGAACTGGCAACCCCGCCAGGGGCGTGGAGCCTTCATTGAAGAAGTTCAAAGCGTAGCGGAAGAACCCCTTATCCAATTCGAGGACGATAACGGCAGTAGCCGCGGCGCCCGCGCCACCACTGATACGCCACAAGAACGGGCGACCAGCTGGATAAACGGAGTTCGAAACCTCGATGACGAAGCCAGGGACTTGGTAGTTCGGGACTTGTTGGGGCGAGAGGATTTTCAAAGCGCCTGAACCCGACGGCCTGGGTGAGGGCACTACGGTGTAATTCTGTGTTCATAACGCGCTATCAATCTATGCATGTTCCAGTTTCATTGCGCGCAAGTTACGCCATGGCCGACAAACGAGCTCTAGTGGACTCCGGAGCCACTAATAACTTTATACATCCGGACTTCGTCAAACGAATGAGGCTAGGCCTCAAGGAACTAGACCGTCATCGAAAGATCTGGAACATTGACGGC